>VCJN01002386.1:0-10453 GCA_006384855.1 Tetraselmis striata | reverse complement strand
AACACCTGTATGCTTGCAGGCATGCATTGCCCACCGAACAGCACCTCCATCTCCGCATGCGACCAGAACCTGCGTCACGCATGCTGTCATGTAGCGGGGCGGTGAACATGAACTATAAGCGTATCTGTATCACTGTCACAATTGCGCTTTCCTGACAAGCGCACACGTGCCACAATACAAATGTGGTGCGCGAGGAGAACCTAGACGCGGCTCCAACCTGAAGTTGCAGGTAGAGTCGCAGCGCAAAACCGCAAGTCTCCATCCAACGCGAGCGCTTGTACATTCTCGTTTCACCGATGTAAGGTTTACTACCAGACTGATTCATTCCCAGGTCGTACGTACCTATAAGACAGTCTCCACCCAAAGT
This sequence comes from Tetraselmis striata, assembly GCA_006384855.1. Taxonomy (NCBI): domain Eukaryota; kingdom Viridiplantae; phylum Chlorophyta; class Chlorodendrophyceae; order Chlorodendrales; family Chlorodendraceae; genus Tetraselmis; species Tetraselmis striata. The sequence goes on along the minus strand of VCJN01002386.1, from coordinate 10,086 downwards.
TGAGGCATGCAAACAGACAAGAGGCAGAGAGATCAAAAAAAACTTGTAACAATGTTGCCACAACCGATGCCTATAACCTCACATCAAAAGTCGGCTATGGCACACAATTGAAATTGATTACAACATACTAGTCTGCTGCATTCCACTCCCTCAGACTGACTTGCTCTTAGAGCATGCTGTCTTTAACCGCCATGGGGAACACAGTGTAACTACAGTTCAAGCTACCGGCCATCCTAGTGTGTCCAAGCCCCGCCGCCATCCAGTGGGCCATACCTAACCAAGACGGCGGCGCCCCCATGTTGTCTCTACCCAAGTCAGACCTATCCCATACATAGCTCAGCAGGCGAGATAAGGCAGCGAGTGCCGTCCCGCTTCCGGCGACTGAGGGGGTGTGACCGGGCAAGGGAGCTTACCGGAATAGCTATGGGATGCTCAGTATTTTATACACCGCTGAGCCGGCTAGTAGGGTTTAGCGGGCGCTACAATGCATCCTGCGCGAAAATTCTGTGGCGCAGTATTTGCCACTTCATGGCATGGCGAGTAGTACCGGCGCCTGTGTACGATTCCCGCAGGTTTAATGGCACATAAGCCATAGGCAGTAGCACGCACACTGCTCACCCAGGAGCGTCACCCAGGAGAGTTGAGCCTCGGGAAATAGGTGATGTGTGACGAACCCTTCCGTTAAGGTTGATATCAATGGCAATAACAGCAACATATAGCTGGCGCGTAGGTGGCAAAAACTTGAAATGGCGGGGCCTGCCCGAGCCGTGTTTTGCCACCCTTCTGACGTTACTTGCTTATATTGAAAATATTGGGTTTGGCAACCCTATAATTGTTGAGGCAGCACAATAATTCAATGATTCCTAGAATTGTATTACCGGCGTTACAAGACGAGCGACGCACGACGCGCCGCAACGACTGCTCTTTCCATATAGGTGGTCCCCTCCGACCTTTAGCCACCTTCTGCCGTTAGGATCGGGACGCCGTCGGAGGCTCGCGCAACGGCTACCATAGATAGCTCTAGCACCTGCGAAAGGTGACAGCTTACGAAGCCCTCCATGCGACTACGAGCTAGAGAGTTTACCCCTCCCGTTTTGAGCAGCGAAGTCGACAGAACGATGGCGCACGACGCCGAGGCTTCCGGTGCGTCAGCCGAATTACCGGTTGGCGGTTTGAACAGCCGCGACGGACCTAATCGAAATGGAAAAACGCCTACGGGGCGGAGCGGTGGAGCTAGAGGAGCGACTTTCGAAGCGCGTGGACTCGGCGTCCGCCCACCTCGCGACTCGCCTAGCTACCCAGCCGCAGCCCTTCCCGCGCCTGGCACCCAGCCTGCCTTTTCCGCCAATACTACCGAGTTGCCGGAGGGTGGTACCACGACTCCCAAGGAGCACGGCGCAGCGGCGGCAGCGCTGGCAGCGGCTACGGCCGAAGAAACTGCTCGGCGAGCGTTGGCCCCTTACCCGACGCCCTTGCACCAGCACCCGAGGCCGACCTCGTCGATACCGAGCTATGCGCCCCCCCCCCCCCCCCCCCCCCCCCCTCCCCCCCTCGGACTGGAGCTACCCCTTAAGCACCTACAAGAGCCGAAATTGTACGCGATACGTACTACTAGTAGATAAGCGATACCAAAGATATATGTACTGGCATCTCGCCGCCCGAAAGCATGCCGCCACGCTCAACGAATACCGCTTCGTTATACTGGGTTATCCGCGTGTGACGAGGATCCCGCAATCGGTCGCGCGGTTCGGGCGACTGACCGACTAAGCCTTTGCGTCGAGTCCCCCTTCCCCCCTCCAGGACAGGGCAAGACAGAACTGGACGGAGCTCGACGGGACGTTACAAAGTCGGCACGGGAATTTTGCTACGTAGTTCAACTCAACGTCGCAGGCAAGGTCTCCCGCCCTCCCGCCCTCTTGCCCACCCCCCGCCCGCCCGCACTTGGCTACGATCGGGGTTGACCGCAGCCCCATCGCATATTTTCTGGTCTCAACTCATTCGGTACCCGCCCCCGGGGTTGTTGGTCATGCCCGACCGGCGCCACGGGTATAAGCATAATGTAGGTAACTCGCGCACGGGCATGTGTAGTGAACCATGCGCATCTCGCAATACAAAGTTTTCTCGCATGATATTACATAGCCGCACCACCGCTAGGGTTGGTCCTACTATGGGCCGCCACGCGTCACCGGGTGTAGCCGTCACAGCGACTGGGGCTCGCCCCTCGACGGTTGAGCACCTGGTCGGGGATATGTTGGCTGGGGCGTCTCTACGCCGCGTGTGACGGCTGATACCCGGTTCAGACCCCTCGCCTGTACTTGCGTTTTGGCACCGCATCGATCGGGCGTCTAATTGCGGCCCTCGGGCATTCCGAAGATCGATCGTGTGTTGCAATCCGATTGGGTAGTGCGCTGTTACATATACTATTCTCATGGGCGGGGTGCGCATGTCCGCGAGCGTTGGCAACGTTATGCATGCCGGTGGGGTTGGTAATTGAGGGGGCACCGCTCGTACAGGGATCGCCACACCACCCGTGAAGCCCGCCGGTTCTCCTCGCAGGGGCAGGGCGCGTAGGCTGACCCGTCAAAGTGGCGAGGTAACGATTTCAGCCAAGTATTGGCTTAAGCCACAATAACAAGTTTGATGGTTTCTGAAGGAATCGCATGAAAAAACTGCAAAGTTTTCAAGGAGGGATAGTATCTAATTCTTTCCATTCAAATCGTCTGCTATGTCACTTACCATCCGGTTAGGCACGGGGTTCTTGGGTACATGTCGGTGGGTCTTCAACAGCTGATGGCCCGGGGCAATCCGCAGCTTGAGCAGGCGAGACCTCCGCATCATCTTCTGAAACTGCGAGACAAGCACGGGTAGAGGGCTCAAGCCTTTAGCAATAAGAGTTGAATAATTTCAGAGGATTGGTATAATTGTTTTCATACATCAAGTTATATCGTTCAGGCAGGGGGTTTCAGTACCTGTACCACTAGCCTCCCAGCATGTCTCGTAATTACACTGTAATGGCCCGTAATCGTGATTATCCCGCCACGGAATGGGCTTGCAATCGCCGTATCTACCGTGTAATCGCTCCTTTTTTGCTAGGCTCGGTAGTCGCGCTGGTGTGCCCGGCTGCCCGCGGCCCGTAATTAAAGGCTACCAGTAGCATGTCCCATCCCCACAGTACATTGTATCTACATCGCGGCTCGCGCAACAACCCGTAACGTGTGGCACTTATTTTGCCACACTGTACTTTAACGCCTCAGCACACGCTCCGTGACGACGCCGCAACGGCCAACAGCCCCAAACCGCCGGCTGAATTGCTCCAAGTCGTATCCCGCCGCGGACACTTCACCATGCATCGCAGCAGCCGGAGCGCCAGTGAATATCTCCTACCCACCACCCCGCCCCAGCGAGCCGCCGGCGCCGAGTAGTGGTGTGCCATGGGGCGTCCCAATTCCAAGCGCGTATGCCTGAGGGCAAGGAGGGCTGGATGCCTGCCACGGGGACTTGGGAAGCGGCGATAAAGAGAGTGCGCTGCCGCGCGTGTATGTGGCGCCCCTGTCCCAAAGACTCATTTCTACGACACGCACAGATGGAGGGAGACGTGCGCCGAGCCTCCGGACACCGCCGCGCCTGTCGCAGCCGGTGGTGATGGCGCCCATGCTGCACCGTACGTCCGTCACGCCTCTGCTCCGTCCGGACCCGGTCCGACCGAAACGCGGGGCGAGCCGGGTGATACATCGATGCCGTCGCCGCCGCCATCCCCCCCGCCTCCCTCTCCGCCACTCCCGTCTCCCCGAAACGAATCGGCGAGCCCCGCACTACCCAGCGGCGGGGAGGGGCGTTCGGTGTCGTCTGATGGTGGCCTGGCAGCAAGCATGGCAACGCAAGAGATGAATGCCGAGCTTCACGTGACCACGGTCATAACCAAGACGTTCGGGAGAGCTTTCTCACCCAAGTAGCCCCCCCCCCCCCCCCCCCCCCCCGCCCCCCCCCCCCATGTTGCCCTCCCTGACGTCCAGTTACTACACCTGCCACATGCCCACCGCCGCCATATATGATAGCCACCCGTGTGTATCGCCCAACGTACAGGTCGTCACCTGGAGATGGGATAACAAGGACGCAGACCCATCATCAGATCATGAGCTGTTGATGAAGGTGATTTACACCAACGGCGACGAGGAAGACCTAACCGAGTCGGAGATACAACCGCTATACCTGACGATAGAGCAGCTGAGAGATTTCACTCGCGGGTTGCCTCAAGGCGCCATTGACGACCTGCTACTGGCGGTGCGCCCCTTGCGCACCCACCGACGGTGCCTTTGGGGGGTGCTTGCCCGCGTTGTTGCCCCATAGTTCAGGTATTGGTAAGAATATCGCACTGGCAAGGTGAAAACGATGATTTGCTGAAGATGACGGTTACGCGCGCGTTAGTGGTTTACATGCTTACGCACATGTGCACGTGACCGGAGCTACGCGAACTTCTGGACGCCGACAACGACGCCGATAGCGACGCCGAAGGCATTGTCGCGGGGGTTGTGGATGGCAACCCATCTGACGACAGCCGCGGCGACAACGACGGTGAAGGAGACGCTGGCGCGAGGTATGACTTCAGTACCTGGACCAGCAGCGCTCGACGGAAATACGACGACGACGGGAAGAGGTAAGCCTGTATCGTGTCGACCGCCCCCCACCCCCCCCCCCCCCCGCGCCCGGTGTGGCGCCTACTAGTCCGTTGCTAACACCACTTCCTCCACCCCGCTTCGCAACAGACGCCGTCAGTTGTACACCAGTGCCGACGCCACCCTGATGGAGGCCGCGCTCAATCTCTGCGAGTGGAAGCTGAAGCACAACATAAAGACGGCGGCGTTCGAGAGGCTGTCGAAGCTGCTCAAGAAGCACATGCTACCGAAGGACGGGTCCGAGCTTACCGAGACGTGGTACCATGTGGAGCAATGCCTAAACGTCCCGGACATAAAGAAGTATATCGTTTACTGCTGCCCGTGCGACGAGCATCGGTACGGCCACTCCTGGGATGGTGACAAGAGCTACGACGACCGCTGCCCTCGATGCAATCTAACGCGCTGGACACCCGAGTCACTGCGCCACCCGCGCCCCGCCACGCCTCAACCGCGCAAGTTTTACTACAACTTCAACGTCTGTGAGGTGATGCGCCCCCGCCCCCTTCCGTTTGCCCCCACTCATTGGCAGCATTGTCAGCGCAAAGCTTATTTGAGTTATTGTTGTTGTTGCACGAAACACAATGATGCAGTTGGTGGAGCAATCTTTGGGATGAGGAATGGGCTCTGCGCCGAGGCACATGCAGAGACCAATCTATCAATGGTTTTGGAACTATGAAGCGTGCAAGGCCATGGATGCTGCCACAACCGGGGAATTTACTCACAAATAAAACGGGGTGTATGATTTATGTGGAGATGGGGTGGAGCTGCACTACAACAAAGCATATTCTTGCTGGATATCTGGCATTAGATTCGTACCCCAGTGCTTTTGCATGCTGCGAGAAATATGAGTATAATTCTAGTTGGGTGCTCTTGACGTGCTGTTGTGCAATGTGGCATGTTACTGCAGGTGTCAAGATATGCCGTCATCAAATCGGGGGGAGAAGCGCAACATGAAGGTGTTGATCATCATCCCATGGCCCTTTGCACCAAAGCACATTGACATATATGTGGAGGAGACACTCAAGGCAGTTGCCATAACGCAGAGTGCGGAGGGCGCACTGACAGTTCAGGATGTGTATGAGGTGACTGACAGCGATGGCAACAAGTCCAGGGCGCGCCGTGACTTGCAGCATCAAGTGTGCACCCACTGTCAACCTGAAGTGGGTATGCTGGCCTGCGGTTGGCTGCTCCCGGCATATAACACTGACCTGCACAATGTGGGATGATGGACCACAGATATACATAGGCGCCTTCTTTGCTGACATGCCTGGACGCTCCAAGGCTATAAGCGTGGTGAAGTTACATCGTGGCACGGCTGCTCATACTGTCTGCTACATATATAGTACATAGGGTAGGGACAAGAAAAAGGTATGACCATGCATGCGTGAAATGTCTGCATGCATATATCGTGTTACTGCTATGGATGATGCTGATCATGCATGGACGGGGGCGGCTTCGGGTGCAGGCAAGTACTACTTTGGAGTCTGCCGTTTACACGCCCCTTACTGCAATGGCTTTACAGACGGCGTGCACATGGTGGTGATGGATGCAGCGCAGGGAAATACTGCCGACGATGACTACGACCCCATCCAGCATTGCGTACTGCGGGGATGCCCACCTGCAGCTGTCCAGCGCAGATATGCGTTATCTGGCAAAGGAGGCCGGCGCAGGGCGCATTGTGCAGACGATAGCCGGCACTTCGGGCATGTCCCCATTTGTGCGTTGGCTGCTGTATATAAGCTTTGTTGACTTCTGGCCCCTGCCGATAGCACATGCACTACTGCTGGGGGTTGTCAAGGACTTTTGGGAGTATGTCGGCACCCTAAAGGTTTAGTGAGCTTTTACACCGCTGTTGCTGCCCGCCCGTGTTTCTTGCCGCAAGGGGCGTTGCTGATATGTGTGTGCCCTCTCAGGAAATGCGGCCCAAGATCAAGAAGATGGACAGGCGGATGGCGATGGTCACCCTTACCAGTGACTTTGGCAGGCCAGTCCGGCCGATGCTGCCGTCAGCCGGCACCAGCGGTGTGGTGTGTGCCGATTGGACATGCGAGGACTGCCTACACTTCGCGGAGACTGTGGCCGTGATGGTCCTTGGGTGAGAGCCCCTCGCTGCTATTGCTAGGAGTAACACAGCCCAGGTCCGCTGTAGTGGGGCGCTGTCTACTGAGTACGTGACATGCGCGGCAATTGCTGCGGGGATATGTTTGACAACGCAGAGCATCAACACCTGGCAGTCGTGTGGCATATGCTGCAAGGAGCGGTCATCCACTACCTGAGGGACTGCGAGGAGTGTGACGCCCATGCTCACAGTGAGGAGTGCCGGCGTGTCAACAAGTACATCAAGAATCAGCGGAAGGAGGGCTTCAACTGCTTGCTGACCTATTCGCAGATGTGCAGCATGCATTTGCCTGATGACATGATGAAACTGAACGTGCACAACCTGGTCTGCCGAGTCAGAGCCCAGGAGGCGGCCAGGGCAGCACTGCCCGCGACTCGGAGCTATGGATGGAGCCCACCGTGCGCCCCCCCCCCCCCTTGCCCTCATACGCAATGTGTCTAGGCTGCTCTCATAAGAATACATGCCCCATGTCATATGTAGATGCGGGACGTGAAGCGCGTAGCCAGAGGCAGTGGCACCACTGACACGGAGCGGGCATACGGGCGGCAGTTCGTACGGGAGGCACGCATCAAGTTCTTGCGTGCAGGCATGGACCAAGACTTCCCTAGCCTGCCGCTGTGGCCCCCAAGCAGGCTTTGTGGGGCAGCGGGAGGCCGCTGGCGCGGACGATGCGGTGGATGTGTTTGAGGGCACGGGACCGGGCTGCAGGGGCGCCGCCATGCAGGCAGGCACCTCAGGCGCCCCCGCCACCTGGACGGACTGCGAGGTGGCGCTGGCTTAGTGATTGTGAAGGAACTGACACACTGGAGCATGAGCCGGCCTGGAAGGAGGAATATGATGCAAGGGGGCTCGATCCCCATGAAATCAAGTGAACCCCCTCCCCCCCGCCCCTCCCGGCCCCATGCCGCCCTCTGCTACCTTCCAATACTGCTGGAATCGTAACGCAGGTCACATGTCATGATCGTAACGCAGCATGTTCCGGGTATATACTCAACTTCCTACTACCATGTGAACCTTATCGCGTATTCACTACAATACCTGCTGCGCTGCCCCGGCCGTGGCGCGCTTGCGCCCCGCTGCCCCAGCCGCGGCGCGCTTGCGCCCCGCTGCCCCGGCCTCGTTAGCAAAGGAATGCGGTTTGTGAAATCGACGGACAGGTGTCGATTTCACTCTTATCTGCGGTCAAGAATGATTTAATCTGATTGTTGATTCTGATTAATGAGGTTGTTGCACTATCCCGCAGGTACAACCAGTATCACCAATGCAAAATAGGGGAGGGGAACATCATTCCTGGCTACCTCTGTATCATACACCAGGACACAAGGACGGAAACGCAACTACTGGATAAAGGCACCCTCTCCCCCAACGCCTGACTCCAAACTGCCTACATAGGGTCACCCTGCTGAGTTTTGGTATACACACACATGCAGGTGTGCATGAGAAGCCCGAGACACGGAGGCCTGTGGTGTTGAAGCTCAAGACATGGGACGAGCAGTGGGTGCACACTGATGAGTACGGCAAGCAAGCCATACTGCGAGACGGGCGCGCCGAGGTGGAACAGCATGACAACGACGTGTATGTTGGGAAAGTGTTGTACTTCTTGGAGGTGACCCACACCAGCCATTCGGTGCCGGACCTCACCCTCGCCGTGTGCCGACTGCACGCAGCTTAGCGCATGGTGATATGGTCCCCCCTCGGCACTGGTGTGTGACAGAGCAAGGCGCCCCTTCGGCCAAACATTCGCAAGGGGCATGACGCCTTCCCTGTCACGCTGAAGCACATCGAGGAGAAACTGTGCTGCTTATATGATGATCCGGACATAGTGACAGAAAAGCACTTATCCAAGTTTGGCATTTCCTCACATGATGTGGGACAGTATGTGTGGTGCACATATAACACAATGACCCTGCACAACTAGCTGAATTTCCGTATAGCTAGTAAATGTTATCGATCAAACTTTTGCTGCCCAGCAATTCCGCGCAGCGCCCCGGCGCCGCTGATGGCATGCGCACCCACCGCCCACCGCCCAAAACTAGCTCCACCGGCTGCCAGGTCTCCACTATCCAAAGCCCCGTGTTGGTTGTCTGCTGTGTACAACGTGGGACTGCCAGGGGAGGTGACACAAGTGGGAAAGTCACAGGGGTAAAGCTCGTGATATATTACACATGCTAAAATTGCAGCACTTCGGCGTGCTGCTACTCGCTACTTTTCTCGCTATGGACAGCTCTAGAACGCGGCAGAGCGTACACCGCTGCAGCGTAGTCATACTCGTTGTAGAACGGCGGGGGGGGGGGGGGGGTGGGGGGGAGGGGGTCGGGCAAGGCAGCTGGAGGCGTCACAGGATCGCCTCGTTTGAGCTTAGGCACGTATGGTCGCCTACTCCATATGTCCTCTTGAACCCGCCATACTTTTTTGAAGCTTGTGTGCTCTTGGAGGGGCAGCCAAGCCTTGGACCACGCGCGGCTCACAGTCTTCGAGGCAGCCATTCCTTTCGGGCTCCAAACACCACGGGGCAGTTGTTAGCGGCCTTTTCCCGAATGTTGGCCCACACGTCCTCAGATAGATCGTCCCACGGGCAGCGCATCAGCTCGCCCGGTACGGGCGCGGGGGCTGACGTTTCCTCCACCGACTCGTCGGGTTCGGGTCCGGGGGCCGCCCGTTTCGCCACGGGCTGTGGCTTCACTTCCGGGGCTGCATCCATCGCACGCAGTTGGGCAGTACGACTTGTGTTGTTATGACCTAGCCCACCGTTGGCTATAGCCCTGACGTATAATCAGCCGCTTGTCTGACTGTTTGGGCTTGTAGGTGCAGACGCGGACAATCGATTACGGAGTATGCCAGATTACGCGACCATTCCCCCTTAAGGGTAGCTACGGCCGAATTCCGGTGCTGTCGCAAGTGTGTGTCAAATGTGTTCTCATGTAAACGCTAAATACGGGATATATGCGGGACATTACGCGATGGTTACGCAGCAAGCCGGAGTGCGCCAACATCGGAGCGCGATGAGAAGTCGTCTAGGCGCGCGGCGCCGGACTTAGTTTTTTTTGAATAAAGCAGCAGCTGCGCCCACCTAAAATAACGCACACTCGCACCCGCTAGACAGTACCGTAGCTGCTCATCCCCCAGCACGCACCCACATCATGGCCACCCACGCCAAGCTAATTCCAGGCACCCCCTAGCTACGGCAAAGGTGTGAGGCCTGAGGGCATGACCATACCACTCGGTGCTCTGTGCAGCACGGACCGCATCGTTGAGGACGTGCGGCAGGCACTGTTCCTCGGCCAGGCGACCAAC
>VCJN01002384.1:0-28852 GCA_006384855.1 Tetraselmis striata | reverse complement strand
CAGGCGCCCGGCAGGCATGCAAGGCGGCTCGACCTTCAAAGTTTTCAGACCCGTCTTGCCTTACAAGGTGGTGGCCGACTGGCCGATGAAGAATTTAGTTATTCGGGCCCGCGATTACCTCCGCACTGACAGTGCCGAGTTCGCTGCCTACCCTGGCGGCGCGCGCGCGCGGGTGACGGGAACGACGAAATGCGTCGTCCCGAGTACGCGAGTACCTGAATTAAACCGCGGACACACCCCCGCGTACGGGTACCCGGCTATCCGCCGCTTTCCCCGATTTTAACCATTGTGGGGCCCCATTTGGCAAAGATGTGAATCTCTTACATTTTTGGCTGTGAGTAGGCCCACGGGCGTAGTGTCCGCATTGAAAAGAGTAGCATAGCGGGGTGGGTGGGTTGCGCTAGCTGGGCATAAGGCACAAGGTGGACTCCCCTCGTGGTGCGGGTGCGTAATGTAGCAAGGCTGTCGCATGTTGTCGCTAGCGCCCAGGCCATCGGGAAGTCCAAGCGGTACGCGTATTGCGAGTCTGTACATGTAGCGAGCGAACATTCAGACTAGAATCTTATCGGTACCAATACCGGTGACATAATAGCCCAGTGTAATCAAACCTCTATATTACCAATATGACCATTCAACCATAGTGGGCCGCATTTGCCATCATGCCGCCCATGGTCAGGCAGCCTGTAGTACGTTGGAGGCCCACCCCAAGGGGTAAGCCAGCCGAAGAGATACCACGATGCCGCACACGGCAGCGCCGTGGGATTGATGTAGTTGAGCACGACGATGGACAACTCCGCCTAACTGACAAAGTGCTTGATCTTCTGCAACACCACGCACGCCAATGGCGTAACCCGCAGCGGCCGCGCCTTTGCGGAGATGGTGTGACGTCCATACAAACCCGGAAGGCGGGTGCTCCTCCAACATATGTGACAGTAGTTGCAGCCAGTCTGCAACGGCGGCCGATGTCCACGATGCCGCCGGCTCGTCGTGGGTCACTGCGTCCATCACCGGGCTGCTAGCAGTCCGCGCTGACCGCAGTAGACTACGCGTCGAGCATCAACTAGAGCAACATGGACGCAATCATCCGGGGCTGCGCGCGCGCCGAAATCCGGCACTTTAACTTGCGGTCACGGTGTTGCCCCCTTTTGTCTTTTCGGTCCTGATGGTATAGTAGAATTGTACCATCTGCAGTATCCGTCAAATATCCCGTTTGGCAACCTACGCCGGCCTTGCCACGCGCGTAGAACACTTATATGGCAATTATTGCTATTGCGGCGCGGGACAAGAGGATACCGGGATGCTTGTCGCGGGTCCATGTGGGTCCCAGCTCCTCACGCATGGTCTCCGCAAGCTGCAATGTCCGTGTGATCAACCGCGCGGGCACATCAATGCGGACCCCATGCAGGTTTGGCTCAACCTGCGATGCGGCGAGACCCTTTCTCATCTTGCTGATGAGGTCGCCTTGCGCCACCGGCTCCGCGACGTGGCCGCCTTGACAGTCCCCCGCAAACCCTGCCATGCGATGCAGCGCGCGACGGTTGCCGCCGTGACACACAAGGGATACACCTTGCTCAGCGCAAAAATGTAGGAACGGGCGGATGGCACTGCCTTACGTACTGGCGGTAGTTTCTGCCCCACGTTGACGCGTACAACTCAATCGCCGTTATTTCGCTGAGTTGGTCGCTGCCAAGTATGAAACGCATGTACAGACGCATAGTAGCTGCCCATGGGTTCGTGCCGCCTGTCTGGATGTCCAACATATATTTTGCCGGCGGCATGTGTGGCGCGCGCGGGCGTGATGACAGGCGTAGCACGTCGTATGGGGAACATCAGCGCCAAGATTGCGCTCACTGAGCGGCGGCGCAGGTGCAGCCAAGACGGGATGGCACCTAGAAGATACTCACTGCTCAGCGCGGCGCTGCAGGCATATCGCGCCCTGCCCTCGGCCCCGGCCGGAAAAGATCGCGGCGAGCCAGTGCCACGCGCTCCGCCACAGCCATCTCGGCATGTGCATGGTGCCACACCTTGCCCTCCAATCGAGGGGCCACGACGGTAGCGCGCGGCCGCGCCGCTCCAGCGCAGCATTTGCACCGGGTCCGGTAGAAGCGGCCATGGAGGTTGCAGTATTTGTTCCCGTGACGCCACTCCGCATCGGATAGGTGCAGGGAGTCCACCGCCTCGCAGCCGGGGTCCAACCACGAAGCGTTGTAGCGTGGTAGCATCGCGTTTAGGGCCGACGCGAACCAGTCGACGAAGTGCGCACCCCACAGGGCCTCTAGCTCGGCGAACATGACGGGGTCCAGTTGCCGGTCGTCGTTGTCGAGGTGTCGGCTCAGTCGATCCGCCCAGACGTTCGCGGCCGGCAGGATGTAGCGGGCCCTGCTGTGTACGGCATTGCTGTCTAGCAGGTACCATAGCTTGCGGAGTTCCGCCATCATATCCGGAGAGCGGGAGGTGAGGCCGGCAAGGACATTGCACACCGCCCGGTTGTCCTCGTGCAGCAACACGCCGCGGTCGGCGAGGTGCGGCATGAAAGACTCTACTTCCAGCCAGACGGCTTCCAATTCTTTCTAGGTAATGTGCCGGCGCTCGTCGGCTGGCCCCCAGACCCCCGCGGTTCCAACCTGCCATTCTTCGCCGCACACCAACCGTAGCTTGATTTGTCGAGGCTCGCGTAGGCCACCTTTACGGCGGGTCGGTAGATAGGGCGGCCGTTGGACTTAGTCGGCACGGCATTCCCCAAGCACTGCAAGTCGCGCCGTAGCCGGTGCGTCATGCGCACTCGGCCGCTCCACTTGGAGCCCACCACGTCGCGGAGCTCCCGCAGGTAGAAACGCGAGGCCGGGATGGCCAAGTACATGTATTGAGCCCGCCATGCGAGCGACTGCAGCTCCCGCACGGGCAACCAACGGGCGTCGCGGGCCCCGCGTCGCAACATTTGCTTGGCTTGGGTTAAGCGAGCCGGTGCATTTTCCCCGCAGGGGCATAAAAATATCCCGTGGCCGAGTCGATGTCCACCCTCTGGTTCTAGCCGTACTGAACCGGCTCCCATAGCCCTTTGGCCGGGCGCTACATGCATAGGCTGTCTAGCAAGTCGGCGACGCGCTAGCGGACTTCCAGCGCCTGCGGCTCCAATGAGGCGAACAACAATACATCGTCGACATATATGGAATGATGGGTGCCCCCTTCCACCGCCCGCGGCGCAGCCAGCGGCGCGAGCGAGGGACGTTGCCCGGCGCAGCGGGGATAGTCGGAGAGCGCAGATGCTTGACGAATGTCATCGTGACCGCCGTGAAGTAGTAGGGGCTGAGCGACAAGCCCATGGGGAGGCCGCACAACCGGCAGAGGGTCCCCCGGATATTGACCGTGAAGTAGTAGTCGCGGTCGGAGGGCGCGATGCCCATGGCATAGAAGCCGTCTTGATGAAGGTCAAACGAAAACATGTAGTCCCCTTTCCCGGTCAGGTGTCGGACGCCCATGACTGTCTCCATTCGTAGTTGCTTGCGTGCGCAGAAGGTGTTGAGTACGCGGAGGTCGACGATAAAACGCCGCTGATTGTCGCCGGGCTTCGGGACGAAGAACGCCCGGGACACCCGCCATGCGCATGACGGCTTCTCCCTCGCGCCGGCTGCCGTAAAGCGTCTTAGTTCGGCGGTGAGGAACTTGAGTTGGGCAGGGGTCGCATCGTTGAACGAGACGCCTTGGTTGAGCCTTGGGGGTGGCCGGTTGTAGCGGAAAGGCACGCGTACGCCACCCCGTATTCAGCTCGTCACTTGCGCGCTCGCGCCGATGTCTTGCCAGTGCCGCCAACTCCGCCTTGCGCGGTGACGCATATAGTCGGAGTCGTGGAAGCAGCTGTCGGCGCGGCGCGCCACACCGTCAGACGCGGGTCTTGTCGCCGATCTTGCCGACGTTCTTGTCGGCCTCGCGGCGTTGCTGCTCCCGCCTCTCGCGCGCCGCATTGTCCTTTTCCTTCCGCGCCTTATCGCTGTCGGAGTTGCGCTCCATTGCCTGCCTCTTGAAGGTCGTTGATGCCTGTGTCTTGGCCGCAGCCGCGAGGCCGACCTCTAGGCGCTTGTCTTCGAGCGCTGCCAGACGGCCGTCGACGACGTTGGCGGGGCGCTCATATACGTGTCGAAGACTCGGTAGTAGATGCGTCGCTCGGCGACTTGCTCCTCGGGGGTGAGGGCTTCCTTGACCTTGAAGCGTCAAAGAAAGGTGAGCATGGGCTGATCCGCGTCGCCCACTGCGTCAAGCGTGCGATGCGCGGTGTCGAGTATGTCGAGGGCGTCGACGCGGTCTTGGACGGGGGTATCGGGCGCGCGAAGCGTAGCCAAAGCTGTCTTAGCCGCCGCCTTAGCGGCGGCGCGGTTGACGGCATAGCACATAGCACATGTGGCGGCACTCGTCGCGCGACGCGGTCTTGTTGGCCTCAGTGAGGTAGCGGTCGGCCTCGACGTTACGCGGCCGCTAGAGGCTCGGGCGTGTGGCGCCTGAAGGGGGGCGGGGAGGGGGGGGGGGGGGGGGGGGGGGGGGAGGGCCAGTCTTGGTACGACCGGGGCAAGAAGTCCTTCCAATCCCGCGGGTCGATGAGCACAGCCGTAACGCCGCGCGCGCCCCCTACAGCAGCAGCTGTCCGGGCGTCGTGCTCCGGCTCCTTGCCCCCGCCTCGCCGACTTCGTCGTCGTCCGAGGGAACGTAGCGCTGCTCCTTGTTCTTGTTGTTGTCATGTTCGTCCAAGCGGGTCGATAGGGCGTCCACCTTCAACGCCAGCGCTTACAGTAACGCAAGCGTTGTCGTGTCCCGTGTCGTCTCCGTCGGCTCCGCGGGCGGCTCGTCCAAACTGTCGGGCCGGTGTTGCCTTCGTAGGGTCCGCCGCCTTCTTGCCGCCTGCCATCGTAGCGTGCGCACGTGCCGGGGTGGAACACTAGTCGTCGAGACCGTCCACTCGTAGAGATGTTTGCACCTTACACCTACGAGAGGTGTGGTGCCGTTGCGCTAGCTGGTCAGTTGGCGCAAAGGCAGAAGGTGGACGCTCCTCGTGGTGCGGGTGCGTCATGCAGTAGGGTTGTCGCATGCCGTCGCTAGCGCCGCTAGACATCGGGAAGTCCAAGCGGTACTCGTACTGCGAATACATATCGCCAATATTCAAACTAGAATCTTAACGTTACCAATATTGGTGACAAAATAGCCCGGTGTAATAAAACCTCTATATTACTCATATGACCAGAAATCCGTAGACCGACTTAGAACGGTGCGTAAAACGACGAGCAGTAAAGCTTAGTTCATTTATTGTACCAGTACGTGCAGGGAGAATCTGCGGGCGCCTAACAAATAATATACTGATAATGTTCAGAGCTGTGTTCTCGGGGTTTCTTTTTCCCTCCTTGCACCTAAAGTATGCGGGTGTCGACACTAGCTGCCCGCGCGCCGATCTTGGCGCCACGTCAGTAATCAACCACGGGCAGTCATGGTGCTTTAGCATTGAGAAGCCGGTGTATGGCACTTTGCATGCCGCCCGCGGCGAGAACAACGGTCAACCCCGTACCCATCAAATCTTATAAAACTATCATTGTCAGCTAAATTCGACCACTCTCTTGGTTTTATTGTGATGGCCTTCTGCATGCACAACGCTAACTCACGGTTTTGGACCGTACAAATGGTTCAGGCCCTCGGGAATATTGCTACTAAACCTTTCAACCTCCGCTCGCGCTGCTGCTACATTACCAGCTCAAGCCGAGGCTTTTTTTTCTCCACGCGGCCCCTCCCCGACGATCCCTTTGCGATGTCTGGCAGCGGCTAACCCACCGCCCCCAAGATGTTCGACGCCAACAAGGCGGCGCGCGGCTGTCGGGGGCGTTGCGACGACGGCTAATGAGCAAGACTCCATCGAGGCGGCGCGGCGTAAGGCGGATGATATAAGATTGAAGCAACTCATCATCCAAGAGCATCTCTCTAGGTTCTTCGCCACTCAAGATACTCATGTGCCACCGGCAACCGCCGGTGAAGAGGACGCCGTTCCGGGCGGGGACGAGTCCCCCGCCGGTGGTCAGGACCGAAACGTCCGTGCGCCCTTCGCCACTTCGAGCGAACCACACTACCTTCATTGGAAAACCGCCCTCGCTACGGCTCTGCCCGGTTTCGAGAACGGTATGCCTCCCGACAGTCTGCGACGCCCCGGGCTCTTCCTCATCGCCCTCGACCGTGTGCTCGAGTACCTGCTTGGTAACCCTCGCCTCCAGCCGACAACAGATGAATACAACCACGCCGCGTGCTACGGGGGTTTCATCGCTGGCTCGACTGCAGAGCTGCGTAAGATGTTAGCGTCGGCATGCGTCATCGACGGAATTACTCCGGCCTTCGGGCTATGGCTCGAGGCCATCGTCTACAATAATAACACGGAGGCCATCGACGGCGGCCAACGGTTCCGTCTAGCTTACCTCCGCAAGCACTAGGATGCACCACCGCGACACTTTCGCTCTCGACGTCGTACGGGAGCGCTACCACCGCCCCGGTACTACTGAGAATCTGGGGTCGCCCGAGATCTCCGAGCTACTAGTGCCCTAAAAGGACCGCGTCTACGACGCCAACATCGCGAGCGCCGCGAAAACCGCCGCCCGCCAGCTTTCGGCGGCGCCCTCTGGCGCAACGACCGTGGCCGGGACGGCGGCGGCAGCGGCCGCGAAAATTTCAAGACTACGCGCCCGGGGCGCGAGGCGGTGGCTCCACGAGCCACCTTCGCAAAGGACGCCACCAAGGATCCACTGGTAAGGGCCATGGGAAGGTTGAGGCCCTCTGAATCGACAAGGTCGAATGTTGGGGTGCTCCGCCGTGCCGACCTTAGGCAGCTCCGTTGCGAGGACATGCATGTGGGCGTGTCTTCCAAGTAACGATGCACTTGAGTCGTCGGCATGAGAAGGACTCCCTCACCGTTGACCCTCCTACGCGAGCCGTCATCCTGCCTTTACCCTCGCCGGGGTCAACCCCTCCGGCTCTACTCTATTCTTCAACATCACGAGTCTACACCGACTCCCCCTTTCTGGCGCACCCTCCCCGACCTCCCGCGCTAACCCTCTTCGCCCGCCGTCCGCGCAACGGCCTCTCACCGTTGACACCTACCTTGCTATTTCATTGCCGATGCCGAAGCAAAGACTCCCTTGAGCGATCTCATGCGAGGCAGCATCGAGACCCTCTATGGCACCGACGACTGGGGCGCCAAGGTGCTCGATCTGCTGACTACCTCGCTCACGGCCAACACCTACTCTAACTATGAAGGCAAGATTCGCCTTATCGCCGAGTTTTGCATCGACGAGGAAGGCATCTCCCCCCTGGACTGCACCGAGTCTACCTGCGTCCGCTACCTCGCATGGTTTGCGGAGCGCGGCATCATCGGTGCCGGCTATTCTCTCCCACCCTACCTCTCGGCCATCAACACTTTCCTTCGTCACACCGGTCGGAATGAAGCGGGCTCTTGAAAGCCGCCAGCTCAAGACTAGCGAGGAGTTGCGGCGCACCCCCTTCCCTGTGACGCCATCACCGACATCCTCGACGAACTTGCTACCCTTCCCATGTCCACTCCCGGCTACGGCACCATCCTCAACGAGCGCGCCGCGGTATGCCATTTATGTTCTACTCCCGTGGGGAGGCTTGCGTCCCCTGCCAACTCCGCGACATGGCCGTAGACACCCATAGCATCATCCTCTTCGTCAACCGCGAGCAGGGGAGACACTGCGAGCGTCGAGACGGGCTCAACCCCCTACTCCAAATCCATGCCACCGCCGTGCCCGCGTGGATAGCCCATCTCCGCCGTTTCATCGCTTACCGAGACGAAGCGTTCCGGGCAGCCCCCTCCGCCAAGCAACCTGACCGATTTTGGGCGCTCCCCGGCGACAAGGCTAATCCGCCCTTTACGTGGAACGCCTCCACCCTCGGCGACTAGCTCAAGCGGACCGTCGGCCGCGTCAATCGAGCCCCGCCGAAGGACTCGTGTGGACCTCGCACTCCTCACGGAAACGCTCGGCGTTTGGCGAAAACGCAGAAGGAGTGCCCCTAGACAATATCCGCCACCGGGGCGGTTGGGCCCGCGATCCTGCAGTAATCAACGACTACATCCACCCGACAACGCTTCCTACCCGCGCAGCCGCGATTCTGTTCGGCTGCCCCCCCCCCCCCCCCCCCCCCCCCCCCCCCCCCCCCCGGGGTCCTTCTCGGCAGCGCCCCCGCTACGTCGGACGTCGCCCCGCCCCCTCCGCAGTCCTGAATTACGAGGTGGCTACTCTTCGCTTCCTGCCATCCTTTGAAATGTTTATAGCTGTGTTCTTGGAGTTTCTTTTTCCCTCCCTGCACCTAGGGTATGCGCGCGGGTGTCGACACCAGCTGCCCGCGCGCCGATCTTGGCGCCACGCATGTGATTAACCACGGGCAGTCCTGGTGCTTTAGCACTGAGAAGCCGATGTTGTACGGCATTTTGCGTGCCGCCCGCGGCGAAAACAGCGGTCACCCCCGTACCCAACCGCCCTTCCTCTTTTGTGGCTCTTTGCCGCCCAAAGTACCCCGCCCTTTCTGTGTAACTAAGCCTGCGCACTTTTCGGCTACTCTTCCCTGCCTACCTCCCGCCTTTGAAATAATAGGATGATGAATGC
This sequence comes from Tetraselmis striata, assembly GCA_006384855.1. Taxonomy (NCBI): domain Eukaryota; kingdom Viridiplantae; phylum Chlorophyta; class Chlorodendrophyceae; order Chlorodendrales; family Chlorodendraceae; genus Tetraselmis; species Tetraselmis striata. Next base: position 20,210 of record VCJN01002384.1, on the reverse strand, counting down.
ACCAAAAGTCCAGAACCATATCGCAGTTGTCGCTATCAGTCCCCATACCATCAGCAAGATTGTCGTTGAAGACAGGTTGCCTGGGGAATATATCCGCGTCGTCCCAATCCTTAATACCAATAAAGGGACTGCAAAGAAGATTTTATCTGTGAGATGAGGACATTATTACTACTCGAATTATTTAATTAATATACCAATATAATAATAATAATAATAATAATATGTAAGCCGCCGGCGATATATGATCCGGCCCAGGCATACATCGTCGATGCGGTCGCTATAGGCGCCATCAGGACTACTGGGACCTGTCCCCGAACCCTTGAGTGTTATTTACATGGATAGCGTCTACCTAGAGCTAGATGCACGGAAAGTACTGTGGAGGGAAGAAGCCTACGTTTTAGGAGAACTCAGCGCCGGGCCGCGGAGCCCTACGAGCGAGGTGGCCGGTATAATTGACGATTGGCCGGCCTAACAATCCTTCCGCCGAAGCCGACGGGACGGCTTCCGGCGTGCCGACAGATATCATTCCGGGGGAAATATGTGCAGTGCTATATATCGAAATCTTCGCATTCCACTTCCGTGTCCAGTGGGCAACGAGGCCGGTTGGCCGGAGCTCACGCCAAGAGGGGGGTTGCTTCAGGTGGCCGCTGGCGATGCCGCGCTCCGCGAGCTCCTTGAGCAGAGCGAGGAGGTGCTCGCCCAGACGCCCGCCCTCCTCGACGACGCACGGGACGAAGCGGTGTCGCCTCGCCACGCGCTGCGAAAAATTGGCGTGAACCGTAAACTTGGCTTGCTCACGCAGGTGCGCCGAGTAGCCGAGCTGGACCGCGACTTGAGCCGCAACATGGAGTTGTGAAAGACGCATGTGACAGCACAGTCTAGCACAAAGTGAATCCCCGGCCCCATTCACTTTCCACCACGTCGCCCGGCGCGTGGCGTCCGCAGAACAAAGGCCGCACACTTCCGTTAGAACAGAGTCGCGCGGGGCCCTGGCCTCCTGCATGATAGACACCATGGCCGTGGCGATGCGCGCGCGCACCTTACCTTGAGCCACGCGCGCCGGCGAGAGGGCAGCGCTCAATATGTGCCGCTCAAGTGCTTCGTCAGTGGCGCCACGGGATAGGTCGCATTGAGAGCACGAATCTCCGGGCCCGAACCCATCTTGATCGGTCCATCCCATGCGGGCCGGTCGAACCGTCGCACCGCCCGCCGCTTGTTCTGCAATTGTCCAAGTGTTGCAAAGTTTTGAACGCCTTGTTTTGCAATTTGTCATTGCATCATGTTTTGCAAAAGCCGGGTTTGACCATGTTCAGCTAATAAAGTCAAAACTGTACCATGTTTTGATATAAACGTAATTATGGGGTTTCCTAACAATTTAACCGTCCTAGTGCGACCCGTACCAGTACATACGATCTGCATATATGTTGATGATTTTAACCGGTTAGGTTACGGGGACCATCGGGTTTCATTACGGGCTGCCACATCGCCGCGTCGAGCCCTGTGCTCCCGGCCGGGGTGCTACTTAGGACAGCCACTACCAGCTCATTTGCCATCTTCCAGCTCGCTGCCTTCGGCAGCGGCTTCGTGTACTTGCGCGCGCGAAGGTCGCAGAGGATTATCAAGTTCGCACCGAGGCTTACTTCTTTTCCCGGTAGTGAGTCATCGTGCCACGAGCATGCGTCACACCATCGGCAGCGATAGACATCCCATGGGTATAATGTGGTTTTCCCTACTCGTGCGCCCAAATTTGTTTTCCGTCTATCTTTGGCTTTGGAGCTTGGACGTTTCCGGGTGGCGATGCGCACAATAAGTTATTGGAGCTGGGCGGGGGGGGGGGGGTTAAACCTCAACACCCGAAGCCGAGTCGCATCACTAGACTTTGTGGGCTCCCGCAGTGGAGCACCCTCTCGAAGTTGTCAACTCTTGAGGTTAGGTGAGGTGGACGCGCTCGGCACCATAACCGCAGCTCGTCACGGTTGTCAACGGCGACAACTACGCCTACCGAAACAAATCGGCGCGGACGGAAGAGGACTACGTCCGTGTCGTCGGGACGGCCACTCACCGTCATGCAAGACACTTCAACCCGGTCCGCGTGTCCTCGCAGCGGGGCGTCGCGGTATCGACGGTCGTTACACGTTGTGGTTTTTTGGAACTACCCGCGTAATTGGTGCGTTACGAGGCTACGCCATCTTTTGAGAGGGATCGTTAACGAGGGCAAATTTGCCCTCGCCCTAACCGTGCCGCTGAAACGTTTGCCGTGGTCGCAGTGCTTGGAGGCGCCTGTCATGAAATGGAGGTTTTCCGTGTTAAATATCTTCCTCACCATATTTGGCAAAACCAGGCCCGATTGCATGTTGAAATGCAATTTTACCCTAATAATAACTACCCCGTGCGCGGTGTACCTGTGCGCGCGAGGGTCTGAGAGGTTGAACAAGTCCGCACCGACTCTCACCCACCCGGTAGTGAGTCGTCGTGCCGCGCACATGCAAGATCAAGCAGCGATAGACAGCCTCTCGGTAATGTGGTCTTCCCTACGAACTCGTGCGCCCTAAGTCGTTTCCGTTTATGACCCGGCTTTGCAACTTGGGCGTTTTCAAGAGCGACGCGCACACCAAGGAATTGGAGCTGGGAGTTCCCCGCCGTTGGGGGGTTAAAATCTCAACACCCGAAGTCGAGTCGTGGTACATGCATTCGCGGGGCTCCCGCAGTGGAGCACCCTCTCGCCGTAGTCAACTGCGAGACTACTTGAGGTTTCTCCCGAGGTTAGGTAAGGTGGACGCGCTCGGCACCATGGCCGCTACTCGTCAAGGTGGTCAACGATGACAACTACGCCTGCCGCAACAAATCGGCGCGGACGGAGGAGGACGCCCGTGTCGTCGGGGCGGCCACTTGCTGCCTCGCAAGACACTTTAACCCGGACCGCGTGTCCTCGCAACATGGCGTCGTGGCATCAACGGTCGTTAACCGCTGAGGTTTCCATAACTACTCGCGTGAATGGCGCTTTACGGGGTGGCGCCGCTCATGCAACGGTGTTTTGAGAGGGCTCGTTGCCCTCGCCCTAATCGTGGTGCAACAACGTTTGATGTGGTCGCAGTGGGAGGCGTTTGCGCGGCTCGTCCCAGCGCGTCTCCGACGCCTCCAACTGCAACGTCGTTGTCACAAGGACCACGACAACCTGCAGCTGCCCGCCGGGGGGCAGCTCTACCACGTGGCGTGCGGGACGTTTTATGGTGGCCGTAACTACCCATGTCCGACTCCGGGTTCGGAACCTCGGCGACCGTCGCTGGTGCAGCAGCGGCGGCCGCCTCGTCGCCACCCTCGCCCGACATCATTGGCATCGTTACGGGCCGACATAGGCTACAAGCGGGGCCTCTTCGCCGGCAAATCCAACGACATCTCATATGTGACAACACGTGCTTCCCACTGCGGGGGACAGCTCCGCCACCTAACGCGACTTATGCATTTCGTGGCGTCATCATTAGCCAGCAACTTGTAATGTCGCCGGCAGCCGTTGCTGGTGCAGCAGCGGCGGTCGCCTTACCGCACTCTGCGAAGCAAGACCCGCCGCGACAGCTTACCGAGTTGGCCGGGTCTTCTGCGGCGTCGCCGACAACCGACCCTGACGCACCTAAGAGCCGGTACGACACGACCACACTGGGTCCCACGTTCCTGTGCCCCTAAGCGTCGCGTGCGTTTCACCCGCCGCCCTTCACGCGAGGCGGCGAAACGACCACTGCTAGTGATAGCAGCGGCCTCACACCGCTGTCATCGCGCGGGGTTGCGTGTCCACCCCTCGTAATGTGCATCGCCAGTACATATGCAGAGTTACCATCGCGTCGCATCCAACGTACCAGTACTTCACCTAGATGTACGCGGCGCGCTCGCGCGACCGTGCGCGCAGCTGTAGCCGTCCTGATGGTGCATGTTCCGCTAATCTATTGGGCACTCGTTGTCAACTTGGCCGCTTCTATTGGCCTGCAATTCCGGCTCGTGCCGCACTCCACCAGCACGGCTCGCGGCAAATGATGTAGACGGCGCCTTAATTCCGCGACACGCCCGGCCTATGTCGCGCCGACGTTCGCGCAGTCCAAATCTCCCGTATATTCTGCGCCTGCGCCTCGACCGAGGTTACTAAACCCCTTCTACACCTCAAGCAAGACATCTTCCGCCTTCGTTTGGTCGGCACACCTGTCGACTTCCCATCTTCGCAGTCGTAAACGAACCGCATGTAAACTGGCAAAACCAGACTCAATTGCATGTTGAAATGATCTAAACGTATTGATGGGGTTCCCAACAATTTCACTGTCCTAGTGCGACCCGTTCGTACGGTCTGTTGGTGGTTTCAACCGGATTTGTTGTTGGTACCCTCGGGTTTCGGTACGGGCTGCCCCACCGCCCGCGAGCCCAACGTTCCCGGCCGGGGAGCTATTTAGGACAGCCACCAGTAGCTCGTCTGCCATCTTTCAGCTCGTTGCCTTCGGCAGCGCCCTTCCGTTTCCGCCTCCGCCCTGGGGGCTCCTCCCCCCCCCCCCCCTTCGCTGAACCTTCCTAGCCATGAAACGGCGCTTTCCGTGTAAAACGGCCTCCGCAACCTTTTGGCAAAACCAGACTCGATTGCATGTACGTTTAAAGGCGAGGTATTGATACATTGTACATACGCGTACCGGTACATTCCTTGCATGCTCGGCTGAGGGGTGGTTCGTCTCTTGTCCAAGAGTAGGTAGTCCCGGGTTTGACTCCTGCTACTACTCGTACTCAAGGTCGATGTAGTTCACGAAATTGGCCCGGCGTGTCCCGGGTTTCCCTGGTTTATGCAGAAGTCCCTCGGGGCTGACTCGAATAAGGCAATGGTCTTTGAAGGGCTACGCCAGACCTACCAATACGACTCTAGTTGGCACAAAATGAGGTCACGTGTTGGGGCGGCTTCGGCCGATGCCCCAAGGCGAATTTTTACAGGGTAGAACATTGATGTAACTGTAGAATCGGCGCGCAGTAGCAGCCGAGTATTTCCCACTGCCCGCCGATTGGCCCGGATTCATGCCGTGTCTGATTAGTTCCTGGAACACTGCCCTGCATGTGGCGGAAGTGAATCAAAGACTGTCGAACATATGTTGGTGGACGAGTGCCCGCGGTGGGGGTATCACCGTCACAATTTTGGGTTGTTAGTTCCGGAGTTCAGGGATTTTATTAGTAGTCATGTTATTGCGTCAACACCCGAGGACTTAACTGCTTTTAGTTTGGGCGCGCCCCCCCCCCCCCCCCCCCCCCTCCATCCCTTCACGGCGCCATGGATTTTACTGGGAATGGAATTTTTTTCCAGCTATGGCGTCGGGCCCTCCCTCACGTTGCCTTCTTTGTTGCACATGTATCGCACTCCCGAAATGCTTTGCTCCGCGGGTTGGGGCTTGCCCCAACTCGCATTCCTCGAATGGGCCGCCGCCCAAACGGGTAGGGCGGACCTTTCGTGGTCAGTGCCGGGTATTTTCATGGCAGTGTTTTAGACGGTGATCAAAGTGTTGAAAATTGTCACTGGTCTTCAATTAGTCTTGCCGAATGCTTCGGCAAATTGCTTGATGACTGTTACGGAGCGTCGCCTACCCAGGGCTTTCCGTAGCTGGTTTGCTGCCTAAACGGCCGTCGTAGAGACGCTGCAAGGGTTTCACTGGTGCCAGGCCTGTCCCGGGGACGAAAAAAAGGTAGCAGCAGCACCCATACCTACGACGGGCACGGGGAAAAGTACGGGTACCGGTTCAATGAGTGAAATTTGGAATTTGGAATTTGAGTGCTTATATTTGACAGGAGAGTAGCGCTATACCGGTACTCGTGTTGATCGCAACAGACCAGAAATAAATCCTCCGCTAAAGGCAGTGCTAGGAGATCAACACATGCCGCTTATTAAAAGCGGCCATCATCCCGCACGAGGAATGACGGGATGGATTAGCGATGCGCGCCCACCTGAGAGACATCTGGGCCACGGGTGCAAACCACGTGCACGGGTGTGCGAGGGTGATCCACGGATTACGCTCTGTGCAGCTTCGGCAATGGGACCGGCAAAATTACGCCGTCTGATGAAGCACCGTGCACGCTCTCGAGCCGCCTCCAACCTTAGGACCTCGAGGGAATCCCATGCGAGCAAGGCCTCATGGTGAGCCCGGGTGGTGCACCGAGTGCCCCCCGACGAGAGAGCGCCCCGATATCCGCAACCAAGCATGCAAAAGCACGCACTGTGCGGCGCATTCCCTTGCTCACCTCACCCATTGTGCCGAAGACCGTGTCCGTGCACTCCCACATGTCCAAGATGTCGAAGTGGGCCCTTTTGACCCGGCTCCGTGTTGTGCCACACGGCATCCTGCACGACCAGCCCCTGTTGCCTCTCGCCCAACAGGTTGCGCTCAAACCTAGTAACAACCGTGGCCCGGGGCACTGCCGTGTATACTTGACCCCGTAGCGCATGGTCTTGAACTCTTGCAGCGTGGGCTTCAAGCTCCAGGAATCATAACTGCTGGTCACGAAGTTGAACGCCGTGAGGGAGATCGAGCTCCGCCGCTTTGGCACCAGGTCCTTGAGTTCTTCCCTGGGTACGTTGTTGCCAAGAGCCGAAGAGGCACTGCCTGCGGGAACAAGTCATCCACCTTTCGGCGTACAACGGTGCCCAGATCGTAACCACAATGATCGCGAAAGGCATCTCCGATCCTACTGCACAGTGAGCGTCTCCAGGTGCCGGGCGGTTCATGTGTGCGTCGCCATAGAGGTCGACAGTGACGGGTGGCGCTCTGTTGAGGGCAGAATGGCCGGTACTTTTACCTATACGTATGCTACTGGTAGTACAGGGGCCGGTATTGCCGTATTGGCATGCTAGTGCAGGGTCTTGTCCCGGGGGCGAAAAAAAACTGGTCTTGTCAGTCCACTAGATCACCTGCTGGGGTACTTACCATGAGCGAAAGACAGGTATTCCCTGTGAGCATGTTGGCTTTTGTATTCCTATTCACTGGTTGGACGGCAAGCATCATTCGAACCCAGCAGCCGGCTCCCCCCCCCCCCCCCCCCCCCGGCTCCCTGCATACAAGCGCCTATGTTGCGGCAAGATTCAAGCGTGTACTTGCGCAGGGGGCCACACCATCCTGCAATGCATGTTAAGTATTAAGACTGTATTAAGACGGATACAGATGGAACAGCCACTCATGCTGCTGTGCCAGGCAGCAGGAATTTCACAGTGTGAGAGCGCTTCTCAGCGAATTGGCCTTAGTCTTGAATATGGACTTGAGCATACTCCATCTAGTCTTCGGCTGCCTGCATGACGGTGCGCAGCTCAAAGCATGCCGCTGTGCCCGCGGACGCTCAGGGGCGAGTTCTTCAAGCTCTTCTGCATATCCTTCATGGCGAATCGGATCTCGTCTGCCCTCTCAGCATCGGTAGTGCGCAGGTTGGGCAAGCCGCTGACGGAACCCTGACTGCATGCAACCTGCAGGTCGCCGACGGATCGCTGCGAGCTAAATTGAGGATCGTCATGCGCTTGCATGCCGGCTGGCGGGGCCTGCACCCGCACCTGCATCTGCACAGAGTGCGCCATCGGGCCGTCCATTTGACCCATCACGGCGCGGCTGCCGGGGGGTGGAGCAGCCTGCGCCTGCAGTGCCATCGCCTGCTGCTGCATCAGTGCCTGCTGCTGTTGCTGCTGCTGAGCCATCGCTTGCTGCTGCATCATTGCCTGCTGCTGCATCATCGCCTGCTGCTGTTGCGGCAGCATGGCCCGCTGTGGCATTACGGGTATCTGCACGGCGACCCCATTCGGCTGCATCGGCATCGGCATCGGCATCTGCCTCGGCATAGCCTGTGAGGCGCTGACCGCCGGAGCACTCTCATTGCCCCCGACGGCGTGTTGCATCGGCACCTGCGGCTGCAGTCCTGGTTCAACCTGCGGCATGGCAGCCTTGCCACCGTCCGCGAGGTTCGGCCAGACCTGATTTGCGCCGATGCCAGCTATCGCGCCATTGGACATACTCAGCTGCTGCAGCTGCTGCATCTGCTGCTGCTGCTGCATCATCATCAGAAGCAGTTGCTGCTGCTCCTGCGGGTGGCATACCGCATGCGGGATTCAACTCTTCGCCACATCAGCATGACACGGGATTGTTGAGTCAGCATCTAGGCATGCCATGCCTGAGCAGCCACGAGGCGGGCTCTCAGCGCACCATGGGCAGGTTGGCGAAGTCCGCCATTGGCGGCATCCCACGCATGCACGTTTGCACGTACTGCGGCGGCCGGAATTGGCCATGCTCGTCCAAGATGTCCCCCCGCTTGAGTAGGTCCGTGGGCATGCCGATGATGGGATCCTCATACGCGAGCTTGGGGTTGAACTCGACATTGTCCACCGAGGTGTGGACGTTGATGCCCTTCTTCTTCATCCCCTCGCGCATCTTGGCAAAGCTCGCGCGCCGCTCCACGTGGTGCTTGGCGCTCACCCGGATCTGCATCGCCGTTCCGAGCAGGCAAAGTAAGTTTGACACCGCCAACGGAGGGAGGGCGGGGGGGGGGGGGGGGGGGGGGTTGGTTAGCCTCTGAGCGCACCGTGTCCTTGTCGTCCTGATCCACGTATGACATCACCATGATCTCCTTGCCGCCAAACTTGACCTTGCTGAGCTTGCGGCAGTCGCCGTAAATGATGATGTGCTCGTGGATCTGCGCGCAAGAGACACAGCCCTCAGGGAACATCAAGGCGCACCGAGAAGTTTGCCGGCTTTGATTTCCTATGCACGGCGCCTTTGGGGGCGAGGAAGGGCAAGAAAAGAAGCTTCGGTGAGAGGGTGAGAGAGGGGGGGAGGACGCACCTTCAGGCGCAAAAAGTGCCCGAGGAAGCCCCAAATATTCTTGGACACCAGCTCGCATATTTGTTGTGCTGCAGTTGCGGGGGGGGGGGGGGGGGGGGGGAATCAGCGTGTGTGTTTATTTTGTGGGGGGAGGGAAAGGGGGGGGGGGGGGGGGGGGCAGGGGAGCTTACCGATAACCTCCGCCCAAATGCTGAGGTGGTTAAAGCCGTCGGGGCCGGCAAGGAAAATGATGGGGAAGCCCACCCACGACGTGAAAAAGCACCACGCCATGTACCTCACCAGCCGCCGGCAGATCCCCTTGGGCACCATGTAGTACGACTCGATGTATACCTGCACGCACGGCGGCGGTCAGGCGGCGGTGCGGTGCGCCCTGGGGGCAGAAGCCGGGGGTGGGGTAGCAGGGAGGTTGGGAGGGGTCCAGGGCGTCACCGACCTTGGCTGCGTGGTAAAATGTGAACGCGCCGTAACAACAGCCCAGCACGAAGAATATCAGCTGCCGTGCGGCGCACAGCACAGGTGAGTTCGATAGGAGCCGATCCTGCGAGGTTGAGGAGGCGAATGCTGGTAATGGGGGGGGGGGGGGGGGGGGGGGGTTCCACCTTGACGTAGCCCTCGGAGAAAGCTGCATATGTGCCCAGCACAATGGCCCCCACGTCAGACACCAGCACTTGCATGGTGCGGTTGTTGAAGTCGGACTCGAGGCCGGTAATGTTACACAGCTGGACGAGGATCACCTGGTGGCAGTCATGTGGGGGCCAGGGGTAGTCAGGCAGCCCGGCCGTGCGCGATTGTGCTCATGGTGGGGCTGCGTGTGGTGAGTTCGGGGCACATGTGGTTGGAGGGGGGCGAGCGCACCGGGCAGGTGAGTAGCCACTCGCTGTAGGTGAGCCAGCTGACTGTGTTGCCGTTTGTCTGGTAGATGGTCGCCGGGCTGGTATACATGAAAAAAATGTCGAACGTTATCTTGATCGCTGCGGACCGGGGGATTTGGTGGGATGGGTCGGGGGCATAGGCAGGGAGGGTGCAGTTAGTGGCGGGCCACCACTGTAGCAACCGCGACACAGGGACCAACATGCCCCGGCCGCGCGCACCCCTACAGCATGCGGCCTGGCATATGCGACGCCCTACGCCTCTCCGGCGAAATTCAGCGCTGCCGCGCAGCATGCCCCGCGCCCACCCCACCTGCTGCTGCCTGGAAGCCCCCTAGAACCACGCGGGTTGCCAGTGCCTCGAATCGTTGGTACTGGTGACCCCAACTGCGTCCCGCACCCTAGCCCTGCGCCGCCCTGCGCAGGTCTGCCCGCGCCAAAGTTCCCCCCCTCCCCCTCTCCCGCCCGTCCTCCTCCCAGCCCAAATACCTAAGGCGCCATGTCACCACGTCCGAGAAGGGCCCGCCGACCAGGGAGCGCACCTTCTATAATACACACGTACGTTTCTTCCCACCCCATCGTCGCTTTCATGGACTGGTAGCCGTAGAAGGCAAGCTGCAGCCAGGACACGATGAAGGTGACCCACTGCAGGCCGCGCCCAATGTGCTGCACAAGGAGCGAGCCGTTGGGGTCGTGGAAGTCGCCGCACATCGTGAAGAAGTCATCCTCGGGGCGCGGGAAGCTGTCGGCGTTTCCCATGGTGGCGCGTCGGAGGGTGACCAGGTGGGTGAGCGGTGTCGGTATCAGACCCTGAGGCGGTTCGGGTGGCCTCTTGCTGCCGCGCAGGCGTTGGCGCTGGTGGTGGCGATTGCGCCTCCCCCCCACTTCCGCCCGTCAGTTGCGGCTTCGTGGACGCCGGAGCAGTGGGCCCACCTCACGAGCCGCTGCTCCCCAGGCACGCCTGCGGGTCTCACGCCAAAGAGTCGCTTTCCTGCCCCTGGGGACGGGTCGCGTCTTCTCTGGCGCGGTCGCGTTGGGAGCGGCCTCGTCCTACCTGACGCGGGACTGGCATGCGGCTGCCTGTGAGGCCAGAGAACTCTTGGAGGACAGGCACTGTGGTCCTCCTGTGGCAACCAATGGTAAAACGACCGTAAAGTATCGCCACGAGAGTACCGGAACCAGCAGTAGCAGGTGAGGGGTTTGTACGGTCGGTAGTCGCTACAGGTATTCGTATCCTGGCGTATTACTGTTACTACCAGCTCAGCAGTGTCTACTGCACACACACACGGAGCGTACAGGTACTACCTGTAATCCTTACCGGAACTGTCAAACGGCCGTCAGGGCTTCCGCGGCACGGTAGGCTGACGAGAACGACCCAACACCGACGGCCCCTTGACAGCTAAATGGCAGAGGAGAATGTCTGTACTGGCCGCGCTGTTATGGGTGTATGGATACGGGGGGGTGGGCGATGCTGTGCTGGCCGGACGGCCGGCAGTTCCGCATGCGGCGGGAGCACTGGTGGTATGTAACGCGCCAAACCTGATGCGGGCCGCCGGGGCGGCGTAGCGTGCGGGATATGGACAGTTGGATTGGTTAATACAGGGAGAGCGTCTAGAGAACGCACGGAAAGTACTGGGGAAGGAGAAAGCCTATGTATGGAGTGCGGGCCTGCAGGTGGTCACGACACCCTCAGCAAACTGGCGGTAGCAACGTGGCGCCGTACTCGTACTACCCTGTAAATCTGTAGTAGCGATACCTACCCGTAAAGTACATGCCCGCGCCCGCCGCGGGCGGCGATGTCGGATAAATGCGCATATCATGGCCACGTCATCAACTCGCTTTTAGTACAGGTACCTTAATGTGCCTGTACTGTGCAACAAGCCTACCGATAAAACTTCACAGTAGCACCCCATGTATGGATGTATGACCCCATTTGCCTACTACGTGCAGCGACGGGGTCATAAGAATGTATGACCCCCTTTGCCTACTACGTACTATATGGCGACTATTATTTATTATTTATTATTATTCAATGTTAATATGCAGAAAGCCGAGCGTAATCCTTATGTTATGCCAAAGGTAGTTCAGGACCGATTACAACAATATAACTGTCACGCAAGCCCCGACCATGCATACCCCCCCCCCCCCCCCCCCCCCCCCAACCACACACACACACCCGGCTCACGCTGCTGCGATGCATACTAAAGTGTCCGCGCGACTGCAACTTAGCCGGCTTGATACCTAGGGTAGCGTTGGCCGTTGCGTCGTCACGGAGCTTGTGAGTCTTAAAGTACAGTGTGGCGAAAGTCCCTACGGGCAGCCGCACGGCGCGATGTGGGTCCAATGTACTATGGGGATGGCACAACATGATCCTGGTAGCATGTTACGGAACGCGGGCAAGCCGGGCACGTCATTGCGACTACCGAGTCTAGCAGAAAAGTGGCGATTACACGGTAGATACGGCGATTACACGCCCATTCCGTGGGAAAATCGCGATTACGGGCCATTACAATATAATCACTAGACAGTCTTGGAGGCTAAATATTGCTTGTTTCCTCGGCGCACAGCTCCTGCGCGTCGCTGCCGGGGATCTTGAGGGGCGTGGGGAGCGGCGGCCTCTTGGCAGGCACACCCGACGCGCGAAGGCGGGCTGCTGGGCGCGTCGCGCTTGCGGCCCTGCGGGCTGCCCTCGCCGTTCGGAGAGGCTGGCTGGGCTCGTGCGGCTTTGTTCGGCTACATGACCCGTGGGGGCTTCGGGCTTAGCTGCTGGCGAGCCGGCCATCCCTTAAAGCAAGAGCAAGTGATGGAGCTGCGCATCGCTCAGGCCACCCGGCATGGCATGCATGTCTCTAGACGGGAGATGGTACATTTATGACAATGCGTGGCTGGAGTAGGATGCCGAAGCGGACGTATTGCTGCGCGTTCGAGGGCGCGTATTGCGCGTCCCGCGCGCTCCTTGCATTTGCGAATCATGGCTTGGTGTCAGCGGCGGGTGCTGGACCGTCGGAGAAAGGACCGGTTTTATCGCCGCAGTTCCTACAGTGGGCGCATCCCGCGGGTGTTTCTTTGATGAATGATAACTATTCCTGTAGGAGCACAACGTCATCAACTCAACTACAGTACTTAGGGACTCACTAAAATTTACTGTATATTATCACATTATGTTTTGGCGGGCGGATAGTCGCTACATCATGCGAGATCATTATATTCCGTTTAAAATTGCGGTAGTGACAGTACCGACTACTGTACCCCGTACAATAGTCGTTCTCCGGTACTGCTGATCAAGCGAGAGTACCTGTTATTATAAGTTAGTAAAAATGAGTCTATGGTTAGTAAGGAAGCAGCGGTCACGCCCGGGACTCTTGCAGCCCCTGAGCCCCTCGAAGAGTTTTAGTGGGGCATCTTAGGGCACTAGGGCCAAACATGATGTAAGCAAGGGCTCCTCAAACCCCCAATGTTAGCAGACTTGGGGTCGGTGTGCCGTGCTGATGTTGACCAGGTCCTTGCGGATCGCGTCGATCTGGTGTCACGCTTGCCCCGCTCCAACTCGGAACAGAGCGAAGTGCAGGCACGAGACGCCCCAAAAGCCCTACTGCCCCCCCCCCCCCCCCCCCCCCATAGGCATCCTTGGTGTTTTAGCACCCGGTAGGTCAGCAGTGCGGACGCTATGGCGAACGAATCGAGGCGGTCGGCCCGGTAAGAGCCGACACCGTTTTCGCATTTGTTCCCGCGATCTCGCACGTCTGACCCATTGCCGCCGACTTTACACCGTCGACCTTTCGATAGCCAACTTCGACCACCTCGACCCTTTCTACGTGGCCTAGGGACCCGCTTATGACCCTCTTCGACTACCATTCATTGTCGCAGGCAGCGTGTCGCCGTGCGGCAACAATGAGGTTCCACTCTTCCAGCCCATCAGCAACACCACCCAGTGAGGTGTCAGCAGCCCATGCTCTTGTGGACCTGGCAATGCCGATGCGTGACCAAGCCGAAGCAGTGGTGGACATGCATACCCTTCGTTACACTGGATGCGTCTCAAAGGCAGCCCATCTACGACGTAGGCTACGATGTATGGGAGCGAGCCATGTTGGAAGGCATGCCGCTGGAGTATGCTGCTGTAGGACGCAAAGTCGCTGCAGCTTTTGGCGTCCATCTCAGTGAAGGGTAGGATGTACACTGCATCAAGAACGGCGTCCTCAAAAGGGCCAAGCGCGAAAAAGAGAGGGCCGCCGCCAACCGCGCGTTGCAGCAAGATGCGCGGAAACATCGCATGCCGGACTACGAGAAAGATAACGTCAACCCATCACGTGAAGACGGAGGCCGAGTCCGGGGGAAATACCGGACATGAAGAAGCGGTCGGCCACTGGGGAGAAATACTACCAACATCCGGGCATTCAAGGGTGCCAAGAACCATGACACTTGGTTTCAACTGCTCAACCCCAAGCTATGCGACATCAACTCGCGCCACCTGCAAGATAATCGGAAGGCCAAGCCGAAGCACGCCAAGATTAAGAAGCTCATTATGCGGCACTTGGTGCCATGCCTGCACCCGCTTGGAAGAAGTCCTTCACGCCGGACCTGAACACAAGGGGATGGGCGAAGGAAGGTATCGACCCCTTCAACCAGAACCAACTTTAGATTCTGAGAGAGGAGAAGGCGGAAGCGGCAGCTCACCCGGGCGCCCATGACTCCCTGGGGAGAGCCGCCTCCAACGGCATGTCGCGATCAGGTCAAGCAGGGACAACACAAGTCTCAGTCAACGACGGTGGTGGCAGCACGAGAGGCAATGGTGTTGGCGCCTTCTAGACTCCCCCCGCCCCCGCTATTGATGAAGCTGCCTTACCTATGCCATAGAATCTCGCAGCGGAGGTGGCCAGCTTCATCGACATCATGGACGACGCGATCATCGTGGCCGCCGCGGGTCATCATGCCGTCCTTACCGAGCTGCTCCGCGCTCGAGACCTCCTGGCGAAGGTTGCCGTCGCAACCAATTCAGCAACTCCAGTCGGCCCAGTCGGTCGTAACTTGCGGGTATCGGCCGCGGCTCTGCACTCACTAGACGGTAGCGCAACCTACCCCATCGTCGAGGGCATGTACCACGAGAATAAGCGGAAGATTGCTCGTGAGGCGGACCTATCGAACGAGCGCGGGAGGAAGAGGTTAACGTCTACGTCGGATGCGTTTCGTTCTGCAAGTCGGGCCATTGCTCAAGCGTGTGGACGTGAGGGGGGAGAGCGCGAACTCGCCGCCCTGGGCAACATCGACGTCAAAAGCACCATCATCGCAGCAAGCGAAAAGCACAACCTGCCGAAGGGTTGCAAGCATGTCAAGAGGCAGCGGCGAGGCTCATGACCGTCATCGTAAAGGACGCAATGGCCGTGGCGGAACTGCGAGTAGGCCAAGCGAGTGAGTTATACCCGCGCCGATCTTGGCCGTGGCCAGCACAACCGCGGACGAGCTCACCCGCCCGTCTCCGCCGCTGCGCAAGCACACAGCCCGACGCCACCGCTACGCCGCAGCTCCCACTGGCGCCGGTTGCAACTTTGGGCACGGGTGAGGCGGCTCTTGCCGACTAGGGTGGCGGATGCGAAACTTGGCGTGGCTGATGCTGCATTGCCGCTGTAAATATATCGGGTTTCTTATTTGGTGTCCGGCCGTCACGCACCACACCCTATCCTTGCAGCTTGCCGCGCGAGCACACAATCCTAAAGCCCTGGCCGGGAACCCCTTGACCCATTTCCCTAGGTCCCCTGGCACGGGCCACGGGGGTCAACCAGCCTAGGAAGGGCATGAGGTGCGCGGGCAGTGGTTCGAGCTGACCAGCGTGGCGGCGGGTCCTTTTTAGTGCTACCAAGAGGTACTTTAGCGATATCATTATTCACGCGATGCGACTACATCTACTCGTAGTCTCGTAGAGAGGACTAGTTTGTCCAGTATATGAAGTAACCTAACAGTTGAATCGGCGATGCGTCGATTTTTCAGAACATTTTAAAAGAACGGGTTCTATATCACTGGCCTACAGTTCCATGAATTGCATTGCCAACGCTTTGAAGTACCAGCAGCGAGCGTTTGAATTGCCAGCGCTTTGAAGTACAAGAGTTTTTTCTTCGTCCATATTACCAGCAGTGAGTAGCAGCGAGTACCAGTACTAGTACCAGAGCTATGATCCCCGGAGCTTGAAGTCCACGATGTTGGAGTTCAAGACTATGCGGTACGGGGTCAAGTACACTTCAGTGCCCCCGGCCACGGATGTGGATCGGTTTGAGCGCTCCCTGTTGGGCGACATACAACGGGGGTTGGCTGCGCGGGATGCGGCGTGGCACAACACAGAGCCCGGACAGAAGGGTCCTCTTCGAGACATCCTGGATATGTCGGAGTACGGCACAGTGGGTGAGGTGAGCAAGGGGGTGCGCCGCACAGTGCGTGGTATCGCATGCTTGGGTGCGGATCGGGGTGCTCTCTCATCGCGGGGCACTCGGTGCATCACCCGGGCTCACCAGGAGGCCTTGCTAGCAAGAGATTTCCTCGGGATCCTGAGCTTGGTGGCCGCTTGAGAGCGCGCTCGCTGCCTCATCAGACGGCGCAGATTCTTCTGCCATCCCGTTGCTGAAGCTGCACAGCACGTCCGAGGATCACCCACACACACACGTGCTCGCGTGGCCCGGACTCTGAACCGTGCGCACATCACTCATCCATCCCGCCTTATGCGGGATGCGGGCCGCTTTTAGGCGGCTTGCTGTGTTGATTTTCTAATTCTGGGGAACTGTCCTTTTTGTAATTCACACCAGTAGTACCAGCAGCGAGTAGCGAGTACCAGTACCATCAGCGAGCGTTCGCATTGCCAGCGCTTTGAAGTAGTCGCTACCAGTTTTTTTTTCCATAATATTACCAGCAGCGAGTCGCGAGCGAGTACAAGTACCTGGTACCAGTAGCGCTACCTCCCAACCGTTCCCACAGAGGACGAGGAGTTCGCGGACACCATGGGCCTGGCAGTGGCCCTTACCTCCCCTATCGCACTACTGCGGGCGGTACACCTCAGAACCATCGTCATCTACTCGATCCCTCGGAGCTCCTCGTGCACCCCTTCAGCCAGACGGTCGGGGAAGCGGGAGAACTCGGCGGCAACACCGGCCACAACCAGCTCCGATGCACAGCGATGGGCATGCGCAAGAAGGCTCGGAAGACCCCTCCAGCATCCCTCGCCCTTCGGGCCGAACAACGCCCAATATACTCCCTTATCATGCATCAGCTGACCGCCCACCACCACAGCATCATCGGCGGCACCCGCGGGACTGACAGAACGGAGCAGTGGCGCAAGACAGTATCGACAGCGTGCGGGAAGATCAAGGCCGCGCCAACTGGATAACTGCCGAGGGGCGACCTCCGGGCGCCACGCCGACACCACCACCAACAGGCCTAGCCCAACCGACACCACCAGCGAACCCAACAGCACATGCCGAACCCCAGCCCCGAGACACTTCCCCCATGAGCGGTCGCCGATGCCGCTGCAGCCATCGACCAGCGCCGAGCAACAACGGAACACTCCATCACCATCACCACCGGCAGCGACATGCGCGGCGGCAGGCGGAGGCGGCTCGGCGCACGCCCATCTGTGCGTGCGTGTCGTAGAACCGAGCCTTCGTGAAGCAGGCGCCACACTCGCTGCAACGGATTCTTTTGGTCACCGGTTCCGGAATCCCCTCGGCAGCGGTCCAGCCGTCCTTGCCCTGAGGAATACGGCGCTTGGAGTTGCGACGCCCCATGGCAGCACACCACTACTCGGCGCCGGCGGCTCGCAACGGTGGGTGTTGGCAGGGGCTAGTCACTGGCGCTCAAGCTGTTACGGTGCATGGTAAAGTGTCCGCGCGACTGCAACCTAGCCGGCTTGAGACCTACGATACAGCTCCCGATCGAGTATCATTTGGAGCTTACTGCTGATCTGGAGCACTATATCCGCTCACGGTCAGTATACAACCGTGAATTCACATAGTTGCGATCACACGACTAGTGCGGATTAATCTCTACTCGTTGCAAGAGTTAAACGGCTCAACCGCGGAGGTGAGGGTGAATGGAAGTGCTCGGAGCATCTTACAGTGGGAGCAGCGAGCCGGGCTCGAGCTGCGGGGACTGTGGACAGGAAGAGAGTGAAAGCAGAGCCCCCGGCGGGCCGGGAGACAGGCACGCGCGCGCAATGGCGCGCGGGACATGTGCCCGGCCGGTGCTAGGGTATCGGCCGGTGCTAGGGTATCGGGCAGATTCCAACAGCCCCCCTCAATTGTACACGGGGGTCATCTCCGCTTGACCGCTGTGTGCAATTGGAACAATATTCGGAATCTGGCGCTAGTACAGTACTGAATAGCAGCAGTAATTAATAGCGACTACTCTATACATCCTTGATAGCTTCCGGGCAACTCGCTTCCGTGTGCACTGCTCCATGCTGTACCGTCGCCCCAATGTGGAGCTGGCGAGCCGGAGCTGGCTGGTGATGAGGCCGCGAGGGCGTCATCCTCGTGCCCTGTGCGATGCCGGGCAGTGCGCTCCGCGAGATGCTTCTGGTAGCCTCTCCGCGAGCGGCGGGGCTGCTGAGCACGAGCTGCTGGTAGCCAACGCGCAGGCGGGGGAGCACGGGGCGGGCTGCTCGTAGCTGAGCTGCTGCCACCCAGTAGCAGTGCTCCCTCGCAGTTGCTAGCCCCATACGCGCGGTCGGCGAGTAGCCAGCACAACCACAATAGTCGTTCACTCCGTCGAAGGTGGCATGTAGGACGTGATAGGCGGGACCTGGGTAGGTAGGCGCCTGGGCGGTTCGCGTGTGGTTCTCGCTGCGACGATCTCGGATGGCTGTTAAACGACGCGCTCCGCTGAAACGCTCCACTGTGTTATCGCTGTCCGGAGTCCAAGGATCCGCACAGCAGCTCCGCGTCGGTCGTCCGGCGGTCCCTCCAGTAAGCAAAAGCCACCAGCGGGCTCGCAGGTCGTTTCGCCGTATGCCTCCGGTATTGCTAGTGGAACCACGACGTGTGACTGCCTGGCTCAACGCAAGGTGTGTTTTCGAATTCTATTTTTGAAGTTTGAATCTAAAAGCTAAGTACAGCAGTGGTTCGACAAAATCCCGGGGACTTGTCTGTTGAGCGCAGCCCCGGAGGCTGGCTCTCTCGGGCCGGTAGGCGGAACCCCGATACGGTATGTTGAGCGCATCCCCGGAGGCTGGCTCTCTCGGGCCGGTAGGCGGAATCCCGGTGTCGGAAGGGTTGTGTAATGGCCCCGGAGGCTCAGCGTGCATCCCTCGCCCCTGGCGGGCTAGTTTTTGTGGCAGCCGCCTCGGCCGTTTTTCGAACGACTCCGGACGTGCGCCGAACGCACGGACTTCTCCCTGTACCCCGCTCGCGCCCACGTGACGTGTGAGGGCCCATAACCTAAACGGCTCAACCGCGGAGGTGATGGTGAGTGGAAGTGCTCGGAGCATCTTACAGTGGGAGCAGTGAGCCGGGCTCGAGCTGCGGGGACTGTGGACAGGAAGAGAGTGAAAGCAGAGCCCCCGGCGGGCCGGGAGACAGGCACGCGCGCGCAAAGGCGTGCGGGACATGTGCCCGGCCGGTGCTAGGGTATCGGGCAGATTCCAACAAGAGTACTCGGATTCCGAGACAGAACCTTGTACTTTCAAAATCCACTTTTGTAGAGTAATGTTGGGTGGACGACGCTCTGTTATGTTCGCACGCATTTGGCTAACTGCAGTTGCTGGCACGCAGGAGGTCAGCATGTAATCCTTAGCGCTGGCCCGGCTTCGACCGACAATCCGGTGCGCGAACTTTGTTTAATTTTTTTACCGGCACCCGCCGGCGCGGCAGCGGGCATATATAAATATGTATGTACATAAATACGTGCACATATATATGTATCTTTATATACGTATCCTTACATATACACATACATCTGAAATATAAATGCATGTAGATATGTTTTATTCATATGTGTATATACATATAGATAGATACAATATATCTATAAATAATATTCTACACATCTGGATACCTACATGACTGTGTGTGTGTGTGTGTGGGTGGGTGTACATATGTATATATCATGAGAATCTCCTCAGACTACCCGCTGTCGTTACATGTACCCGCCCAGTAAAGGCAACGAGTACTGCAGCGTCTATGCCGGCGCCAAATTGGGGAGCAATTCATGTTGGGACCGCCCTGTTTCAGAGGAGATCAGGATCAGCTCCGTTATTGTCATCCAACAAAATAGGCAACACACAAGAGTATAAATTAAACAATTGAGGCCTCCTTCCTCTTCTTCGTTCTGTATATGACCGCATTCAGTTGCCCTCATCACTTTCTACGCCATGGCCCAATGCATTGCAAAAAAGTGAGATACCAATTTGTGGGTCTTGTGCATATGCCAGCATTGTCATCCTTTCAGCATTTGGCTGACTGTAAATTTGGCGCCCATTTGCTGTTTATAAAGTTGAATACACACATACTGACGCACATTATGTGAGTCAAAGTGATACCGT